>MU376174.1:372172-383046 GCA_022495205.1 Hypoxylon sp. FL1150
GTGCACAGTTAGTACACTGCCACGGACTAAAGTATCTCATACAAGTTATTACACGGGCGGGCCTACAATATGACCGCCGACGGGGTAACCTTTGGTACTCGCAATCATTGGAAATGTTCTTATGGCCATAGTATGGCCTAAGGAGTAACTTAAGAACTCCAAATACGTCTGGAAGGCAAGCGTGCTGGATGCGAGCAGAAGAGAATTCTTGTGCTCGCAGGAGTGACTTTAGCATCGACGACGACCACGTGGGTATCAAGTCCCCAAATCGTGACAGTGTACTATCTAGAGACCGTACTATCTATCCTCGAACCTTTGGATTCGTAAACCAACGTGAACATGATTTTGCATTCTGCGCACGAGACTTCAGCGGATGGATTGCACCAACTTGGAATCATCGTCCGACTTGATGTAGAGCCTACTTAAACGCCGAAGAGGGGTATCCTGCACCCAGAGTACCCCCCAAAGTCATTAGTAGGGGCAGACTTCGTCTATAGAATATCAAACTATGGTGCAAGCACAAGAAATCGGGTTCTGCTCGCAAGACGAATCTGCTACTTTTCACTTTTCAAGGCTAACGTCGGTTAAAGCGCACAGGACTCGGGTATAGGGTAGCCGGCCACTTGGATATTGGTACGTGCCTCGTTAAGGTTGACTAGCGCCGTCGCTCATCTTTTGCGTATAAGTGAGCATATAGAGGTATGTGGGAATCTGGGTCAATTTTCGGCGATGAATCCAGATTTGCAGGGACTTAGACACTACAATTGACCTTAGTACACCCTATGGAGTGGCATCAAAGGTCATATGATACACGTGGAACTTGATGACTGGGTGCTCGCAGGGGAATTTGGCTTGTGCTCGCAGGACCAGTTACTAAATTGCCGACGGCGACATGGTCAGAAAGACACCAAACTTCGCCAATGAACTCTCTGGCCATATACCTATTCCCAGGAAGCGTATCTCGGGTGAAGTCCTATGTTCATACTATTGCCCCTGTGAATGGAAATATAGGGGTGTATTGAATTCATGGGTATTCGCCGACAAATTTCAAGAATAAAGGCCCCCGATTAAAGGTGCATGCCATACTACTCCCAAAGTATCCCTAGGGGCCGCATGTGGGCTCGAAATCCACCCGTATTATATGAAAGTACCTGCGAGCAGAAGAAAGGGACCGCCTGCATATGTGCGAGCAGATGAATGTGCTCGCGGTTTTGCAACGATTTCCGACCTTCTGCTCGCAGGGCCATTTAAATTTGGCCAACGACGGGATGGTGCTATCAACGTAGGGCCTTCGGCTCTGACGTTCCCATCTGAAGTTCTATTTATTTGAGTTATCTCGGGATTTAATTTCGACATACGAGGTGATTTTCGTATAAGGGAACATGCAAGGTGGGCGATTTATACGGTGGAGGTTTTCGGGGACAACCGCAAGCTTTCGAAAACCCCCAATGGGGTCATAGGGTATTTGGAGCACGGCAATTTGATGGAATGGGTTCCGTAGCGTTAGAGTAATGATACGGTCCAGGATATGTGTGCGAGCAGAAGGAAGATATTCCCTACAGATCTGTGTACACGTCCTTCTGCTCACAGGTTTGGTGGGGTAATTGACCTTCTGCTCGCAGAACATATTTGGATACCGCCAACGACAGGATAGGTCTATTAATACAAGACCTTCGGTTTTGAGCTTGGGGCGTGCTATTCCATTATTCCTAATTTTAGTGTCCTTTATAAGATGCTTCTTGTACAATTTCACACACAGGGTCGGGGACACATACCAGAGCAGTCTTCGGTGGCAAGCCCCACGTATTCGGATCCCCTAGAACATTTACAAGCTGATTAAAGCCCGCCGAATTCAATAGGACAAGCCGTATGGCTATCGGGCGACTATGCAATCCCTGGGGTTAGTGCGGGCAAAAGAAAATTATCGCACCCAAATCTGCGAGCACATCCTTCTGCTCGTAGATTTGGTCGGGTTCAAATCCTTCTGCTCGCAAGGTCAAATTAATATTTACCGGCGGCGACGTGGTCCGAAAGACACCAGACCTTCCCCAAGTACCAATTAAGGACCACTCTACTGATTGCAAGTAATTTGGGGTCGAAAGTCGAAGCGGAAGTGATGATGTCGGCGGATGTGTTACATAGGGTCGAAGCGCCAATTTGAAGATAATTGCCCAGTGCCCCCAAGACCGGTTGAACTGCACTATGCTGCTCCGCGGACCATCGAAGGCCCCTATATCTCACTGGAGACGTCTCCGATCTAATTGATGCCTTGCGAAAGGGCGCGATATTTTATGACTGAGGTCCCAGACGTTAAAGGGGTGAATTTGACGAACGTGTCAATCGCCGAAGCCATCAGTAGGACCTACCTAACCTAGACTCTAATGCTACGGGTCAGGCTCTGGAGGTGTTCCGAGCAAGTGCTGGAGCTAGCGCGGGGCCCTGGTCGCGTGAAACGTTGCAGCATTAATACGGTATCCAAGGTCGGGGATAGGGGACCACTCAAAAACTCACTCTAGGAAGCCCAAAAACCCTACGAGGTTCTCAGGACTTTCTAGGTAGCCCCTATGATCCACCACGGAGCTGCTGATGAAGATGCCGCCGCCTAAATTTGAGCTGACAATTTTTAAATATCTCGTTAGATGACATTTCTAGCGCCGACTACCTCGTGAGTCACCCACCTCCCTAGAAAGAAAGCGACAACGACGACGGCCAAGACTGATCAACTAGGATGGAGTACAAGGCTGTTCCGCTGGGTATATATTTGAAACCTAGGTGCGAGCAGAAGGTTCCATCTCCCTGCAAACCCGCGAGCACATCCGTCTGCTCGCGGGTTTAGTGGGGTTTTGGGCCTTCTGCTCGCAAGGCTATTTTGAACATCGCCAACGATAGCATGGTCCAATTGACTTCAAACTTCCCACATAGGCTTACCTGCCACTATGTAGTACCCTGACAGGGAATTGGGTGACTTACGGCGTTTCCTTTGAAATATCGCACTAGCCGGTGAAGGGTGTTTTCCGCATATTTGGACTTGGATATCTAGAAGGTACGCAATAGCATTTCGCTTTTCCGACTTTCTCCTTAGGTACCAGGTGTGTCTCAGAGTGCTCACAAGCCAGTCCGGTACACTCCCGGGCTCGTGAACGCAATCCCGGGACTATGATCAAGGGTCATGTTGAACCTCTTATACTGGGGTAGTTTGCGGCGACGACAACCTGGTTTCTCCTGGGTTCTCGTGCTCCATATGACCCTTGTGATAGGTTCAAGCATACCCGGAAGCATGAGGTCAAATAGATGAACATTGATCTAGACCGGACCCCCTCCGTGTTTGGGCCGGCATCAGTCCGGGTTCGACCCGACATTTTCGGTTTCTCCGGGGACTTGACTACGACTACGGCGAGTAAGTCCCAAGGCTCGCACTGGTCTTCTGAGCCTTATTGTCGATTCCTAGGTTAGTCACATCATCCTAGCATTGATACGAGACCACCAACTCGAAGTGACAAATGACAGCATTGACCAAGTCTCACCTCAGCATAACCAAACAGCCAATCACATGTACCTAGGTATATACGGCTCATGAGGGCGTCTTGCACTCCGTAGAGCAAGGGGACTTCCGAGCACGACCTCTCATCGAGCACGACATCTCATCCCCCCTGCTCCATGATAGCTGAGTGTCATGATAGGGGTCGTGGGACATACTATATTAGAGCCTCCCCCAAAGTAGCGAAATCGATGCTCTGGCACATGCAGAACCCATGGATGGCGCTTAGACATCCCAGGTGAGGTTCTGAGGCTTTCTTATATATCGTGCGAATTATTTACTTGAAATGATATTGCGGCGATTACAAATTGTAGGATTTTCAAAATTACGAGGTTCGGCCGCTTACTACTGGCCTTTATGGGTTGCTAAGAGCATGGGGAATCCCGTACTAGGTTGCTTACTCGCCGTAGGGATGTTTATTGCTTCGGTTTCTTATGGTAGGTACTGCGAGCAGAAGAAGGCGAGGTCCACCAAAACTGTGAGCAGAAGGATGTGCTCGCAGGTTTACGAAGATTTCCGGCCTTCTGCTCGCACGTGTAAATTATATGATCCCCGACGACGGTGAGATTGACTAGACACGCGACTAGAAACGTGCGATATGTTGACGAACGGCCAATGCTCCTGCGACGTATTGGGGTCATGGGCGGACAAATGACTAAATTCGCAACCAAAAGCTTCCCGAAGCCTGAGCACAGGTGAATGATGCATGATTTGGGTGTAACGACTCACTTAATTTCTCCCGTCTCGGGCAGAGGTATAGAGTCTCGTCAATTATACCTCGTGCTGCATTCGTCTAACTACCCGGGTACTGAATCCCACCCAAAATCCAGTGTCAGTACCGACAAGCGACAGGTTCTTCTAGCAGCATGCGCCACGGAAGCTAGGGGTAGATGCGCATCCTATATGAAACGCTTCCAGGTGCTTCCGGGTGCTTCGCGATGATAACAAACACATCCAAGAATCCTATGGGTAACCCGAATCTATTTACAAAGATAGAAGATAGTTGCATATGCGGTATGACCTCAAGAGACCTGTAGCACCTAGCCGTAGCATTCTTGGGCCTTGAGAACATGATTCCGAGCCGAATGAACGTCGATGTCCGACTGTTTCCCGGAGCCGCGGAGTCAGGTCTTGGGTTCGTGTCCCGAACCTCTTATTCCACGGTATATCGCAGACACGACGACCGGCATTATTCAAATCGACTCATGTATACTTCATGACGCCAATAGAGACGTGGTAGTGGAAGTCCGGAGGGCCGAAGCCATTCCCGGTTCATGTCCGGAGTCATCCCGGCATAATACCCACCATTACGATCATAATTATGAGCAATTCCGAGGGACTTGACATATGATCCTTAGCCGTCCCTAGGGCTTGTAGGGGTGGCCAAAGTCCTTAAGGAGGCGTTCCGAGCCTTTCCGACATTATTCTCGCCGGCGGTACCAAAAACCGACCTGCGAGCAGAAGAATGGATCTTGTGCTCGCACCCGCTTTCTATTGACAGGTCACCCAGGGATCGCCCCAATGCTCCGATTCACGTCCAAATACCCTTCAGTGCTATCTACGGAGCCATCGAAGGCACCAGAGCTATCGATCTAGTTGGTCGAGTCCACCACCAAAAGTGACCCGGGCGCAATTTGGGTGCCGACACGGTTATGCCTATGCAGACCCAAAGGCCCCTGGAATAGAAAGACTGGACCATACTATGTCCGTTACAAGTTGTCGCGGTCTCATAATCCCTTGTCGTCGCTGGCGATATTATATCTGGCCGTGCGAGCAGAAGAAATAGAACCCCCGCAAACCTGCGAGCAGAAGGATGTGCTCACAGATATAGTAGGAATCTATTCCTTCTGCTCGTACCTAATTCCAACTTCCATATCACTAGTAGTACATCCATAATATGCACAGCTATACGCATATACTTGAGAGTGCTAATTGTCGCGTTTTCGTAGAGGTCCGGGACCCTTGGACCAATTTTTCGGCATAATTACAATCTGGCGCCAATATAGCAATTGGCAAGACGGTATAGCAACCCCAGCGCCCTCTTTATAGGATTATTAAGCTTTAATATGGCCTATGCAAGTGGTTGCAAGTTGGTTGGATGTCCTTATCGCTGGTGGTGGTTGAGTGTGCATCGCGAGCAGAAGGACATTATGTTGTGCACGCACCTAAATTCTTCGCAACTTGGCTCATCGCGTATAATGCGACACGATCATCCAATGCGCCCAGGAGAGCGCGGAGAGGACATAGTGCCCCCTTACACATCTCCTCGTCGATTCTGAGCTCTAGAACATACGTACCTAGGTAGGCAGTACTTGGTGTTACCACCCGAAGGTGCCCCTGAATGATGAAATTGCGAAATGCCGACATGGTCAAGTATACGGATGGGGAACCCGAGAGGCTGGCAGGCCTATCCTTAGGACCTACCTTACGCCACGGTGGCGGCCTTGGGCTGAACGATCCATATTGTCACTGTCGATACCGAAGTTGACCCTGCGAGCACAAGAAATTTGGTGGGGAATCATGTTCTGCTCGCACTAGATTTCTTCCCATATGTTGCAACCAGGATTACCCGGACACTCACATGAGCTTCAAATTGTTCTGGAGCATCATATTCCCAGCTCTGGAGTGGCTTGAAAGTGGTTAAGCCACATTGTCAAGGTTATCATCCCTATATGTATGAGCCGGTGGGTTAGGATCGCCGACATGGTTGACCAACTGCAATATGACACAGAAAAACATATCAGGAGGAAGCAGGGCTCTTGATTAGTCTATAGGCCAAGTTTCATATCTTTTGGCCCTCGTTGTCGTCGACGGTGTCCAAATTGACTTTGCGAGCAGAAGAATTGGAACCCCACCAAATCTTCGAGCAGAAGGATGTGCTCACAGGTTTAATGGGAATTCCAACCTTCTGCTCGCACATAGTTTCTCATGGTATATCGCCAGCAAATGAGCCCATCTTCTCCCCTTGGAGATCCAATAATGTGGTGACGGCCTGGGAAGTATCTAGAATAGCCTGGGGAGTTGTCTGGGGAGTTGTCGTCGCCTTACGAGGGTGTCGGAGTTTCGTAAATTTTCAGCTAGCAACCCCCCCTCATCTAGTCGCAACTTAACGCGCTCCTTAACGCGCCCCTTGCCTACGATATGCATTCCTCGGGTGCCCTGTAGCTTACCAGATCAACTTCCGGGCCAGCGGGAAGTTTCCCGGAAGATAGGATTTCGTTCACTATGGCTGTACGGGGCTTAACTTAAGCAGCCCCGACGCTTGCGTTACATCTGCATGGCCGGCATCGAGCACGAAGTCCCGTTTGCGCCTACGAATCCACCTAGCCTCCCGTCTCTCACCCAGTCGGTCTGTACACGTCTCCGCATCTAATTTCGGTAGCATCCATCCTAGTTCAATGAGACCACACTTTGAGTTGAGTTACGAGTCTTCCCCATGCGACGAGTCTCGCGATCCCGCTCCACCCATTGCCTCCACCCATTGCCTCGGGGTTTACATTGGGTAAGTCTCGAAGTATGCTGGTGAGCGCCGAGCCAATCACCAATCCTCCGGCTTACCGATGCCTTTGAGAGTGACTGAGATACGGACACTCCCACCTCTCGAGGCCCGCAGTATGACCATCCAAGTCCCGAGAACCTGCGTCAGGAACCGAGATCGTCAGGTGCCGGCTACATATTCTGAGTCGTCAATATTGGGACTGCGCAAGACTTTAGCTCCGCCAGTACCATCACCCGTAGGCACCAGGCACTCTGGCCATAATCATCGTGTTGCGACGCTGGGATCGTGAGCCGTGTGCTCCAAAACCGAACTCAGAATTCGTGTACAAGTCTATTAACGGGAAATGGATCATGTATACATCCCATCAGCCGATGAATCCTCTCCAAGGCAGACAACAGCCAACCCCCACGGTAAGAGGTGTATTAGCCCTCGCCATCCCGGGCTCGATTGACCCTGCTGTCGTCGACGATGGTATTAAATGCTCATGCGAGCAGAAGATCCAAAACCCAGCAAAATCCGCGAGCACATCCTTCTGCTCGCAGGTTTGGTGGGGATTCATTTCTTCTGCTCGCAGTATCTACCGCAAGAAATTAATTCCCCTACGCTTGAACAACCGGTTCTCAGCGAGACTAGAGGACCAGGAAAGCTTGATGTAACGTACAGGGGGTGGGTGGTGTCTCGTTGGGGTTGAATTCCCACTATGTCAATATTTCAATCCAAAATATGTCAATTCCCAAAATATGTCAATGGGCTGGGAGCTAGATTATCGCAAAGCTCTGCTCCAGTGTCTGCTCAAATGGGGCAGCAAGGTCCAACGCCAGACGTATCGTCCGCTGAGGAAGGTCGGCGACCTTTTAGTGGCCATCAAACAGAATCCATCCGATACGAAACGATGTTCACGTTGCGACTTGGCATAGCGCCGAAAGGGTTGGACATGACTACGGCCGAAGACTTTGCATCTGATGAACGACGAAGTGGTCAGGGTATTGCGGAAAGCGTAGCGTACGTGTCTCGCATCTCGGGACCAAGAAACCCGTAGCATGGCAATGTTATCCAAGGAGTTTCCAAGTAGTGTGTTCAGCTGTATGAAGTTCCGGGCATCAACACCTTCTACGCACTTGCGGGGCATGGGCATCATGACGAATGCGTAGAGTGCCGTATCAAGATGGAGCGTAGTGGGCATTACTGCCCGAGATTGCAATATAGCACGGTCTGTGTTTCTTAAGGGGGGGTGAAGGGAGGAGGGTGAAGGGAGGAGGGTGAAGGGAGGAGGGTGAAGGGAGGAGGGTGAAGGGAGGAGGGTGAAGGGAGGAGCTCATATATTGGCCCGTGACATGGTCAAGGGTTCTCTCACGGAGACGGGTACATTCGTAACTTGCAACGGAAGATTAACAAGCTCATCACCTCGGACTTGGACTTTCTATCTTCAGCAGATATAAGTCTAGGGGAGCTACTGTGAGGTTGGCAAATGGACCATCGGAGGTTGCGGGAAGCGATGTGTATGGCAAGTTCGAATGCTAGGCCGTATTTTTGATGACCGATTCTCTTCATCTGCAATTATTCCGAGCGGTTAATTCGCTTTATCGTTGAACACCACACTACACGCCCACGACGTTACTGCCCCCCTTCCTGCTCATCACACAATACTTCCAGTACGCAAGTCCACGAGGTCTTCCATAGAATTCTGCGTCGCTTCAGCCAAACGTTCACCAGTACGACATTAGCGTCGGTGATCGTGTCACGTATCATCCGAAGGAAGACTCGGTCAAGACTCAGTTAACCGGTCCGTATGATCGGGAGGTAGCCGGTAACAGACCGAGGATATATAACAGCGAAAGGTGGTCGAACGAAGGGGTGAATTCATGGCATATCTTATCTCCTAGTTAGCCACGAAGTCAGAGTATGCCAGCAGAGGGTCTGTAGCGATGTTAGCGACGTCTACATGTAAATCAGAGTGAGTCCGACATCACGGAGGCTCTCGGGTAAACCTTAGCACCCAAGCCAGGTAGTCCACGCACTTTGGAGCCATTGTATCCTGGAATCTGATGTGGTCAACCTGCTTGTGGAACGGTGGGTGATGGGATTAATGAGATGGGACTCGCTCCAGGTTTCGTGAGGACGTCGACGGGTGCCCAGGTCGGCAAGATACATGCACAGAGACTCCAAATGAACCAACGTATTGTGAGTGGCTAGTAACGCTGAGTTGGGATGTGGAATGATCCTGATTACCATCTCGTCGCGTCCGCTTGATGCAACATGGATATAGGATACATGATGATCCGAAGGTCTATATTATGGCTGCCCAACCCCTCCTTTGCTCGTTGTCTCCTCGTCTTCCTTCTTCAGGAACTCAGGGACCGAACCAACTTCCTCCAAGCCCCCAAGACTCGATGAACGAGGCCACGGAGGCCCCCCTCAGCCACGAATGTGTTATAGGGATCGGAGATGCGTCAGTCAGGGGAGTATGCCCGGTTATCGTCAATTTGCACATGTGCGCATCGCCGTCAGCCCAGCTTGCCACACTCAACCAACCTGACGTGGCCAGCGGGCTGTACATGGCGAAGCGTCATAATTGCCGAGCTCGATCTGCGCATCTCGGGCAGCTGTCACAGGAGACGATACCGATTTACACAATCAGCGAGATGGGTGGCGACCCCGGCATCGGTAAAGACGTCTTCGCGCAGTCGAGTATCGAGCACCCCGTAGCACGTCAACATTCCGATTGCGCATTCCGACCCCATCTCACGAGCAGTATGCTGTTGGGTTCGTCAGGGCCGCGAGGGCGATGAGTCAAGCACCACGTCGACCTCTAAGGATCAATCGACCTCATACGAGTAACGCATCACATAGAACCCAGCATGGGGCCGGGGAAGTCCAACGAGTGCCGAATGACTCAGTTGCTATTCCCTGCCGAGCCGGTGGACTTGTGGGGTGTAGGGCAACGCGGCGGGGTATCGCAATGGTCACCGCCGGCGTGGAGATACCAATTCGCCAATTTCTGGCAATTCGTATCGGGACTGCCACTCACGCACTCCCGAGACTCGCGTGAACGTAGACGTGCGATCGCGTGTCCGTCAATCATCAATGTCGTCGTCGCTGATCTCGATTAAAATGTTGCAGTATGCCCGTGTGGCGGATAATTCGGATTTGCCCCATTGGGGTTCCCCGTCCCCGCACGCACCACTGGACTCACCACAGGACCACACCAGACCGTGCGGAAGGCTGTGAGGACATCGCGAAGGTCGCTGTCGGTCCGAGAAGTTGAAATTTTTACATGACCCAGAGATCGCAGATTCGCATGCCGACGTGCTGCGACCGCTCTGCAGCTGCAGCTGGACTGGCGCATCACCAAGGGTGTGCGGTCATCAGCACGTCGTCGTCGGACTCGGGTCGGTCCAAAATATCTGCTGAGTGGGAGTGACGGGCAAGCACTGGTGAGCCCCGTGCTGCACGCTCTGACACGACTGGGCTGAGGTGAAGCTGGTACGATGTGGAGTGCGTGCGACAAGCTTTCGAGATGGAAGAGTTAGGGCAAGTGATCTGTGGGATGCAAGGGGCGAGTCAGAGCAGGGAGGAACGTAGGGTAAAGCGCGACAAGCTGGGATGCGGCAAGAGATACGGGCTGGGTGTGGAAGGAGAGGAAGGCGCGATCAAGCTGGGACGTGGAGGAAGGTGTGCGGTAGATGGAAAGGGCAAGGGACATGAAGCTGACGAGAGGACATGGATAGGATTAGTAGAAGAAAGGGTTAGGGTTAGGGTTAGGGTTAGGGTTAGGGTTAGGGTTAGGGTTAGGGTTAGGGTTAGGGTTAGGGTTAGGGTTAGGGTTAGGGTTAGGGT